>JAJJWX010004560.1:0-47417 GCA_023529315.1 Papaver bracteatum
TGGTAGTGTTGTATTTATAGAAAGGCCTTTTTCCGAAACCCTAGGCCCTTGTCAAATTTATTTATTCTCACGCCTACTTATATGTATTTGACAAATTTATTTATTCCCACGAAGCTGGAGAGGATGTAGCCCGATCAAAATACAGCAGTGCGAGACCCAGGCACGAGCTCAGTTAAGAATTCGGGGTATGGGAAATGTTGGAGACCACAAATGTACGAGTATTGTTCATTTTAGAAGAATGTAAATTCTATTCACTCGGACGATGATTCATTATTGGAAAATGGCATACATAGGTTTATAGTTCGTTTGGAAATATAAGTTTGGCACAATAAATTTGATATACAATGACCTGTAAAATATCAATTTTTAACATGATTTCGCCTCATGTAGTATGCTTTTATCATTTTAAGGAGCTATATATGCGAGAAATGCAATACAATCGGCAAATACAATGTATGTTGATTGTGTACGGCTTAGATTAGTGTATATGTAAGAATTAAAAGTTTAAAATTTGATAGAAAATGATAATTTGGTGACGATATAGCAAAGTATCATATGGACACTACCAGCTAGAGGAGATCAAATTTCTCCTAAATGATGCGCCTATAATTCAATTTAGGCTGGACATTCACGAATCTAAACGGGGTTCAGATTCAAATGATATAGACGTTTATAGAATGATATGGATATAGTTCGCGAAACTTACTAACTAGGAATGAAATTCTGACTGATGAATGGAATACTTGATAAGAAATATGCATTCATCCATTTGATAAGAAACCGTCATCAATTGTAAAATAAAATTCAACGAAACAAGAATCATTCCACGTAATTTATGAAATATAGGATGATTTTTCTTTTTCTTTTCCTAATTTACGAATAATGATCGAATTGTATTCTGTACTATAATCATTTATAGTAATTGATTCGGTGCTGAGAGTTGAGCATTATTGAGTCAAAAAAGCACACAAATAAGGCCAAGTCCTTTTCTCCACTAGCTGGAGACGATAAGAGTTAAGAACATAGCTAACTAAGGTTTTATATAAACTGCTTGAAACCATGACCCGGAACTGAACAAAAGTTTGTTGTGTTGAGAATTAAAAAAAAAAAACAAAACATAAACAAGTCCAAAAATTAAATGGCTCTTAGAATTTCCTTACATCCCATCAATGAAAGATTAATTGGGTTCTATCTCTAGGCATCGTCACCTATACTACTTATACTTGACTGATTTGTTGCCATCAATCAATACAACAAAACAGAAGAGAGGTTTACAAATTTTCTAAAGCTCATTATTATCCTCTGCACCCTCTCTGATGATCCAACATCATGAGCTCCACCAGATCTCAGCACTGAAAATCGGTGTGCAACCAGCTTCAACAAGTTTCTCGTCATAGTCTTCCTTCTCATCAAGCCGTTCAAGGGCCTCCTTTACTGCTGCCTCAATCTTCTCTTTTTATCATTGTCCTAGATCTTTTCCTTGACCTTCTTCTCAAAAATCTCGCATGAAAAGCGTATCTAAGCGTAGCTTTTGTTCAACCATATAGACTCACCAGTAATCCAATTTCACTTACTTGAATCTCCATTTTAGTGTTCTTCTCTTTCTTCTCTTCCATTGCTCTCAAATTCTTCCACTTATTTGACTTGTTGACAATTGCATTGGGCTTCTCTTCCATTCGCAACGTGCTATACAAGTGCGACAAACAATCTATATATGTCAAAAACAGCAGCTATGCCATGCGTCCCATCCGAGCTTCCAGCGACATTTCTTAAAAAAACAGCCAACTGATCAGGTTATGGGACCATAGCTTCCTCAATGCGAGGTGCTTTCCTATATGTAGGAAGCATCAGTTGTGTCTTTGAGATCGCCCTAGTCCTTCGTACTTGGGAGAAACAGCAACAGCTGCGGCTTGATTGACTGGTATAATTTCCTTTCCATGCACAAGCTGCTCAGTTCCAGCAACTATACCATCTGACCTTCCATTAGCATTGTTTGACGAGCTAGTCAACACTGAATCTTTCTTAGCACGGGATGCTCTGGTGGATTAAGAAGCACCATCCAGTTTCTTTGCCCCAGCCTTTGAACCTTTCTCTAAAACAATCTGCCCGAGCCTAGGCTTCAATGAGCTTTGTCGTCAGGGATTTTGGAATCCTCTTGAAATTCTGCAGAAAAAAATAATAAGAAATGGAACATCAGATACAACTAATAAAAAAACTGAAACAAAAAAAAAACATAAAATACAAGTAAACATGAGAACATAAATTCAGCATGTATCAAACAAGTTACCCTTGTTAAATTTGCACTCAACCGTGCAAATCCAAATCCAACAACAACAAATAACCAGTACCAATTATTTATGTGTTAAAAGAAGCAGCTCATGTTCTCAACTTTTGATCCTAACTGAAGCTATAGAATAAATCATGTCCAAACATTCATCAAATCAAAAGCACATACAATAACATTGAAGCATATCATTAAAATATACCATGCCCCGAGAAAAGTAACTTAGGACATTCATACACTCAATCCAAGTGCCCTCATTAATTAACACACACCACCTAATCCACATTAGGTCCGAAACACACTCATCCCATTTTCTCAGAAGCTATATTTGATTAGAACTTCACATGCATAAATCGAATCGAAAGCACAGACAATAAAATTGAAGAGGAGAACTATCCCCTGAATAGCCTATATATAGAAATGACACCTGCAAGAAAAACAGCAAGCAATATGAGGCAAAAGCAAACTGAAAAGAGGAGAACTATCCCCCTGAATAACCTATAAAAATTCAAATTCCATTGATTTAACACACATAGCATTTTCTACATGATAATAACAAAAGCTTAACCATTTTAACATTATGACCAAATTAAATTGACATTTCAAAATTCATTATTCCAATCAGTATACCTTGGAAAATGACCCAACAGAGAAAGTCCCTAAAGATTCGGTTCCTGCATATGTTAAGACACACATCCTCTGCGATCTCTTGCTTTATTCGAAACCACTTCCTTCTGGTGTGATTTTGAGAGGATAAATCATTATGACAGTCACAATCCTTAATTATCCGTATGCATCCAAGATTAACATCATTAGCCATCCTTGGTTGAAGAAAAATCAAATTGAAAGTATTTTTGGAATTTGCAGGAAATTGAAACAGGGATTTTGGGGGGAAACGGCACAGAAAAGAAGAGGGGTGATGGATGGATAAGATCTAGTTTTTCTTAGAAAAAGAAGGCGGCGGCGGTGGGGGTTACCACTGCTTGTTGTGATGGAGGTGGCTGTTGCTTTGTAAAGCTGCTTGTTGTTATGGTGGTAGTGAACTATTTCTTGTGAGATGAGAAGAGCAGAAGAGAAAATGAACAAAAAGAAAGAACAAAAGAGTGATCTAGTTTTCTAGGGTTTACTTAAACTTTGTATTATATAGGTAAGATGGATGGCTAGGATTAAGTAACTGGATGTACGGTACCTAAAGAGCTGGTTTTTCTTGGCTCGGCTCCGCCGGCTTTCATTCTAATGCTGTTGATCTTGGTTGTACCGATGCATTGAAAGTGGACGAAATCCGCCATTTACAAGGACTAGATGCGGGTGATACCAAATCTGCATCCACTTATTTGTTCCTCATCCCTAGAAGCAGGGAGAGGCCAAAGTACAATTCAACAAAATTTTAGGACACATTAAGTAAGGTTGAAAGAAGTACTTAGTATCACGTAAGATTTTGATGAAGTTCTGGTAGAAAATACCCATATTCCTTTGCCCTGGGGAGCTGCCGGTGACCATTACCTCTTGGGACTGGCCCTGAGCCTTTTAACTATTAATTTCACTGTCCATATTCTGTCGCTAAGCATAATGTATGAGAAACGCAGGCGTTAAGTGTCTTCCAGTATCATATGATTCATATTTGAGGTCCTAGTTGACAAACAAGAAAGTTTGCAACCTGAAGTTGAATAGAGGAATTCAATCAGGTTGCAATCTAAAAACTAGAGAAAATATACTTCTAATTCTTTCAGACCCTTGAGATTAGCGAAATCAGTACGTGTCACTTTATATAGGTGAGATGCTCCAGTACTATATCACTAATCAACTTACTTATTGAAAAAATAGTTTAGCACCTTCAATGAGCTGTAAAAGAAAGGTAGCCAAGATTCTTGAAACGCCCCAGCAAAGGAACAAAAATTTTGATCATTTTCCAAACTTTACAACTTCAAGCTAGCTTCCCAGCACAACTGGATAAAGTTTGACCTGAGATGGAAGTATGAAGCTAATAACACGATGCTTTACTTTGAGTCGTTAAAGGACATAGGCAGAGGTTTTGCAGCTTTGACAACCATTGCTTTGGTGCAAAAGAGAGCCATATATTTCAACGCTGTCCTAACCAAGTTTGTCGACTAATTACTAGTATCCAACTACTAAACACTTTCTTTGCCTAACAGATGTACAAATCACTTTCTAATCCACAAATATGATCAAGATAATCACTATAAATTTCCTTTACATCCCGTCAATCACGATGTATTCTCAACAGTGAAAAAAGGGTGCAAACAGCTTTTTTACAAGTTTCTCATAGTAGTCTTCCTTCCCGGCGGACTGGTTCGCATCAAGCCATTCAAGGGCCTCCTTCATTTTCTCATCTCATTTTCCTTGGTTTGACACAACTCTTGAAGCTGTTTCAGGGCATCCATCTTTTCCTTGAATTTCTTCAGGAAAAATGTTACATAAAAAGTGCATCTGCTAGTTTTTGCTCATCTGTTGCGGATTGTCTTTTAATCCAAGCAGGCATTCAACCATATGGCCTCACCAGTAATCCAATTTTGACTTCAAGCTCCATTTCAGTCTTCTTCTCTTTCTTCAGAATTTCAAGCTTCATTACTAAGGTTCCTTTCTCTTTTTTTTTTCGCCACCGCTGACCTTTTTTTTCTGCTAGTAGCTATTTCTTTCATTGTATTCCTAAGTTCAAGCTGGTGTGTCCCTAGTGCTGCCGGACACTGTACATTATCAGAAACGTTGATTTCCCTTAAAAAGAAAGACTAAAGTATCAAACAAACAATACATATTTTGAATGTATGGAACTTCAAAATTCACAACACCCGACTTATCTAATATATCCTTCATAATGTAAATCCTCACCTATAATTGAACAAAAGATGAATGTGTTTTTTGAGAGAATAAGTCATTATGACATGATTGATTCTACATATGCAATCGAGATCAACATCAAACGCCATCTCTGATTGAACTGAGAAAATCAAAACGGGTGTGTTTTGTTTGGAGGTTTGGAGATTGAAAAAAGAGAATGATGATTTTGGTGTTTGACGCCTCAGAAGAAGAAGAAAATAGATCTCCTCTACCTAGTGTGTGTTTTTATACGTGTGTATTTATAACAAGGACTTTTCTGAAACCCTAGGAGGCCCATGTCAAATTCATTTACGTATTCTCACACCTGCTTTACACTAGAGAGGTTGGAGATACGTATTATTTGAAACTTATAATCGTCGTTGTATTTGTGCTAGTGCGAGTGCTAGTGTTGTGGGGGTTGCTCATGTCCAAACATTTTGTTCTTGTGAATGACCATGCATTTATAAGATATACTAGTTTGGTCTTGTGATAGATTTAGACTGCGATTTGACTCAAGATCTTCCCCAAATTGTCATGGATTTTTGACTTGTTTGGCCTAAATTTTTGCCCACTAACCCAATATTTACCCTCTGAGTTACATCTGCATGGTGAACAAAATTATCTACTTACGTAGCTCAAAATTTGAATTTGGACTTATTGCATGAAAATATCTGTTGTTTCCATTTGAGATTATATGCTTACCCTATTCTAATTTTTGTGATTGGATGATTAGCACTAGAGATTAGATCCTTTCTGTTTTTAATATCACCAATTTTAGGACTCTCCAATCTCATACCCCGGACTACTCAAAATGTGGCGCAGATATATAATTAAGAAAAATAAGGATTTTTCTTGGTCGTATTCAAATTCATAGAGAAGATAGAGCGTTTACTTAGAGAGACAGTCTCTGATTCATAGTGCCATTTTGAAATCCTTCTTAGATCAACAAATAATGAAGCGATATAGGGACAAAGGGTCTCTCTAAGAAGGATTTCAAAACGGCTTGTACTAGATAAGAGATTTGGTTCTATCTCTAGTCATCGCCACTTTCAGTACTTATACTAGACAAGTTTTCCATCAATCAATCATTAAAACAAAACAGAATTGACATTTACAAATTTTCTAAAGCTCATCATTATCCTATGCACGTACCCTCTGGAGATCCAACATCAGGAGCTCCACCAAATCTCAGCATCAGGAGCTCCACCAAATCTCAGCCGTAAAAATTTGGGTGCACATAGCTTTTACAAGTTTCTCTCCCTAGACTTTCTTCTCGGAAGCCTGCTGCCCATCAAGCCATTCAAGGGCCTCCTCTAATGCTGCCTCAATCTTCACTTTCTCATTTGACTCCTCATTGTCCTCTATCTTTTCCGTGACCTTCTTCAGAAAGATGTTACAGAAAAGTTTATCTGCTCCTAGCTTTTGATCATCTGTTGCGAGTTTCCTTTTGATCCAGCGCAGGCACTCAACCATATAGCTTCACCAGTAAACCAATTTTCCACTTAATTACTCGACAAAAAACTTGTTCTTCCACTTATTTGACTTCTTGACAATTTCATCGGGTTTTCTTCCATTGAATCCATTGGCAACTTGACAAACAAGTGCCGCAAACGATGTATATAATATATGTCAAAAACAGCAGCTATGCCATCTGAGCATCCAACTACATTTCTTGACAAACCAGCCGTTCTGGGACAATATCTTCCTTAGGGATTTACTAGATGTAGAAGCATCAGTTGTTTCTAGTCCTCCTATGCTCGGTAGAAGCAGCTGCATCTGCGGCTTGATTGACTGGTATAATTTCCTTTCCAAGAATAACCTGCTCAGTAACAGCAACACAAGCTATATTTAATCCAAACGAGTTGGAGAAGCAAAACAAGCAATAATTTGTGAAAATTTTGATAACAACTACACATGCACATATAAAATCAAAAGCACAGACAATAAAATTGAAGCCTAGCATAAAAATGAACTTACTGTTTTACCCATACATAGAAATGATACCTGCAACAAAAACAACAAGCAACAACTAGATATAACTAGATATTAGATAGAGGCCAAAGATTTAAACTCCATTGATTTAATATTCAGTCAGTCAGATATAACATTTTCTACATCTTAACAACAAAATAAATTAACATTTCAAAATTCATGAATCCAATCAGTGTACCTTGGAGGGGGTTCCAAGAGAGCAAGTTAAAGAAGCTTCAATTTCCTCATAAGATGAAATCCAAAATACAGAGGGATATCTTTCCTTTCCTGGAAACCGCTTACCTGTAGTGTGTTTTTGTGAGGATAAGTCATTATGACAGGCAGAATCTTTGATTCAAGCTCTGAAAGTGTTTTGTTTGGAGATTTGGATTAGATTGAAACCATATATGGATTTTGGTGTTTAACGGCACATAAGAAGATGAGGGAGAAATAGGATCTCCTTTCTAGTGTGGGTATTTATAACAAGGCCTTTTCAGAAACCCTAGGCCCTTATCAAGTTTTATTTATTCTCACACGTTCTTTACCTTTTCCGAAGGTGGTTTCACTTTCTCTTTCAGCAATTAGAGAACCCAAGCACGGATGCAATTCAGGTGACTGATCGCCGGAATACTTGGTAATAAATATGCATTCATCCATATGGTAAGAAAACTTCATCAATCGTTAACAGATTTTGAATTTTAATGGGCACTATTAGAGTTGCACATTGGCCGATCACCTCAGTTTTTTACCCATAACGGACTCGATAGCATATCTAATGTGGCACGGCTAGTTTTCCGGGCCACCTAGTATAGCAAATGGAAAAGCTTGTTATTGATCATAAGAACCACCCTAAATTTGTCATTTACACTTTTTCAGCTTTAAAGTAATGGGCATCCATAGCTTTATGATCTTTGAGCAATTAGTGGTTTCTCTTCTTGATGGATGGGGTAAAGCTGATTTACCATACCTGCAAGGAAATGTTGTCACTCTGGGTTCCTCATTTTCTTATGTTGCGAGTGTATTTTTAATTGTCCAGCTAAGACAACCATTTCAAATGCATTTATAATCCTAATATAATGTGAATCAATAGCCGCATAACTAAACTTGTTTACTGTTTAGTCATCGCAGTTTTGTTGATATCTGAGGTCATAGATTCCCAGACATTCTGAAGACCTTGTGCATGATGATTTTATATATTAATAATTATAGTTCGACACAGTAAATGAGCGGAATTGTAAAAGGGGCTTGGCCAAGACTCAAGAGCAATATATTTCAACGCAGTCCTAATCAAGTTTGTCCACTATGCAACTATTAAACTGAGGAAGTGCCTAACATTTTCTCCACTAGCTGGAGATGACAAAAGTTAACAACATATCTAATCAAGGATTTATGTAAACCGCTTAAAACCGTGAAACGGAACTGAACAAAACTTTTAACAATAACAAAACAAAAAAAACGCACAAGTGGAAAAATTAAAAGGCTTCGTAGAATTTCCTTACATCCCATCACTTAGGACTCCAGATATACGAGATAGTGTTCTATTTCTAGGCATTGTTACCTACAAGATACTGGTTTGCCATAATCAATAAAACAAAAGAGAAGAAATGTTTACAAATTCTAGTTCTTACGTTTATTTGACTTCTTGCCAATTCCATCAGGCATTTCTTCCATTCAAAGCTTGCTATATTATTGCCGCAAACAATCTCCAAATGTCCCCTGCCGAATTTCAAGCTTCATAGAAAGATCCTAACTAAATTTTGAGAGGAAAATTGATTATGCTTCCTTTCCCTTTTTCTTTTCTTTCTTCACAACAGACTCTAGTTCTTCTAGTTTCTACTTGTGGAAGTTGTGATGCAAGGAGTTGCAAATACAGTCAATTGAGGACTCTGGGGTTCATCAAAAATGTCATTTCCCTGAAAAATGAAATCTAAAGTATCAAACAAACAACTCATATCTTGAATGTATGGAACATCAAAATTCACAACACCAGATGCATCTGTATCCTTTATAACGTGAAGGCTCACCTATTTACACCCTTTTATAAGCTAGATGACCACCATGTATACAAATGACACCGGAAAGAAATATAGCAAAGCAATAACATTATAAGGTAGAGGCCAAAGGAAATTGAAAAGGGAGAATTATCCCTCTGAAAAACCTATAAAAATTCCAAGATTTTTAACTAACTCCATTGATTTAACACACACACACTTTTCTACATCCTAAGAACATTTTAACGTTATGAACAAAGCTGTAAAAATTGATGCAAAAAATTCCACCAAAAGTAAATTAACACTTCAAAATTCATGAGCCCGATCAGTATACCTTCGAGGTTCTTTACATACTCCAGAAGCTTCGGTTCCTGAGTTCGTTAAGGATGACATGGTTGGGCTCTCAACTTTTTCTTTGAAACCACTTCCTTCTATTGTGTTTTTGAGAGGATAAGTCATCATGACATGATTGAGTCTACATGTAAAATCGAGATCATCATCAAAAGCCATCTCTGATTGAACGGAAAAATTAAACCGAAAGTGTTTCTTTTATGAGATTTGGAGGAGATTGGAAACAGAGAGTGATTGTGAGGGAGGCGGCACAAAAAAAGAAGTTGAGTGAGAAATAAGATCTGTTCTGCTTTAGTAGTGTTATTTATAACAAGGCCTTGTCAGAAACCCTAGGCCCTTGTCAAGTTTATTTATGTATTCTCACACCTTATTTACACTAGTGGTGGGAGATCGTGCAGCTGGCAAGTCTTTTTACTTTTGTGTTTCAGCAATAAGAGATTCAAGCACAATTCAAATTCGGGTGATCACTGGTAAAATTTGATAAGAAACACGCACTCATCCATTTGATAAGAAACTTTCATCAATAAAAAAATTTAAGCCAAACAAGAATCCTTGTATGTAATTTATGGAATTCTGAATTTTGAATTTTGGAACTAGGTCTTTGAGCTTCCTGGGCCGCCATATATATTACTCCCTCTGTCTTTTATTAACTGTCCTATATTCTATTTTGGTTTGTCTTTTTTTATCTGTCCGCTCTGTTTATAGACATATTTTTCCCTTAAACTATCAATTATACCCTTTATTTTTATAATCAAAAATCATTTTTAATATAAACTCGATCCAGAATCTTAAATAGTATCACCATATATAAGGAAAAAAAATCCATTCAATATCTTTCATATTAATCATCATTCCATTTTTAAAATAGAAATATTTGTGGACATCTATAAAATTCCTATTAAAACTTCTACCTATTCTACTTCTCTTAAAAAATTTCCTAAAATAATAATGTTACCAAATTTATAATTTATAATATATTAAGTTTAATTTTACATGATAACATAACATTAAATAGGTTAGTGAAGGGTTAGTCATGATATTTCATACAATTCCCTTAATATTTTGACTTTGTCAATTAGGACTATTAATAAAAGACAGAGGGAGTAGTATGTATACAAAACTTTGGTCGTTGAAATTTGCCCCACTAAGACAAATGTCCGACTCTAATCCAGAAATCAACTACCATTATGGTTTTACCACACCTAATCTAGAATTCAAGCACAAAAACAAAGAAAACCGTAGAGAAAGAAAACAAAAGAAGAAAAACTAAAACGAGGAAACCACTAAACCAAATAATCCCACTAAAACATACAGAAATAAAGTCCCAATATGTTTCATGAGACATACATTTTGTCATGTTCCTTTGAGTTTGTAAGCATGTTTTGATGTATGTATCTTATGTGTAAGTATATCGATTTATAGAGAACTTGGGACCTATGTTGTATTAGGCGCTAGGCGAGGTGAGGCGCCAAACCTAATGCCTAGCGCCCTAGGTGACCACTGATAGGATTTTTGCTTTTCTGGACTTGTATTACAGATTTTTTTACCAGTTTAATGAAAAAATTATATTGAAAAGGAAAAAAGGAGAAGTTTCTCTAGCTAGCAGAGTACAAAACAGTTTACAAATCTCAACAATCTAAGACTGCCACATGATGAGAGGATACCAAACAAAACAACTACTACAGAACACTGCATAGTTAAGAAATGAAGATGAACATTGTAGAGATAAGTTTGTTTGGAAGATGACACAAATCACACAACAATAGGAACAAATCCCATCGGCAGGAACTACTTCAAACACATTCATATTCACTGAGGAGAAAAAGAAATGTTGAAGAATAAACCAAGATACTATGAAGAAGATAGAAGGGATCAACTATGAGAGTTGATACAGTCAGAGTGGATCAACATGTGTTGTTGATACAATGTGAAGAAGTTAGTATGGATCAACTATGAGAGTTGATCCAATATGGTCGAGTCAACTGGGAGAGTTGACATGAAGTGAATGGATCAACAATTCTTGTTGATCCAGTGGTACGGTTTATTGAAGGTATTACTTGTTTTAAGAGTTTGTTTACGTAAGAATTTTTCAAGAAGTTTCTTGTTAGAGTTTGATTAAGTTAGGAAAGTGTATATTACTTGAGAGTCAAGTTTGTAACCATATAAATAGGTTGTTAAGCCGTGAGTTTGAATTAGATCAATTGAAAGAGTTTTGTTTGAGTGAAGTTTGTATTTTTCTTATGTCTTTCATATCAGATTTTCTACAAGAAAGACCACCAAACGAAGAGGATAAGGGAAGATGACCGTGAGTTTAATTTTAGCTTGACAAATATGGACAGTAGTAATTCTGATCAAAAACAAATAAGGACAGTAATTGTATTGCAAAATTTAAGTTCTACATGTTTCTTGGGATGAAAATTGGGGTGCAAACAGCTTCTCCAAGTTTCTTGTCGTAATCTTCCTTCTCGGAAAAGTGGTTCTCATACAGCCATTTAGGGGCCTCCTTTACTGCTGCCTCAATCTTCACTTTCTCATCTGATTCTCATTGTCCTCAATCTTTTCCTCAAACTTCTTCAACAAAAATGTTACAAAAAGTGTATCTGCTCGTAGCCTTTGCTCATCTGTTGGGACTTGGGAGTTGTCTTTTAATCCAAGCAGGCATGATTCAACCATATGGCCTCACAAGTAATCCAATTTTCACTTACTTCAAGCTCCATTTTAGTCTTCTTATCTTTCTTCCGAATTTCTAGTTTCATTGTAGGAGCGTAACAAAATTTTGATGAGAGGAAAAATCATTATGGTTTCTTTCATTGTATTCCTAAATTCAAGCTGCGATGTGCCAGCGGTGAAACGGTTTAACATCATGATCAAAGCTGCAAAAATAGAAACAAAAATCCCACCCAATAATAAATTGAAATTTCAAAAATTCATAAACCTTGAGGCCTCACCAGTAATCCAATTTTCACTTAGTTCAAGATCCATTTTCAGTCTGCTTCTGTTTCTTGTCTTCCATCGCTCCACAAAAAAATGTTCTTTCACTTATAAGATTTCTTGACGATTATTGCATCAGGCTTTTCTTCCAATGGCAACAAGTGCGGCAAACAAAGTATATATGTCAAAAACAGCAGCTATGCCATCTGAGATCCAGCGATATTTCTTGACAAACCAGCCAGATGATCATCCAATCTTAACTACAAAAGACTAAAACTTTTAAATTTATGATCAAAGCTGTAAAAATTGATGCAAATATTCCACCGAAAATAAATTGACATTTCATAATTCATAAACCTAATTAGTATACCTTAGGATTGTTTCTGTCAGTGAAAGTAGAAGAAGCTTCGGTTCCTGAATTTGTGAAATCACGCATAAACGTGGATCTCTTCCCTTTCATTGAAGGCCTTCACATAGTGTGTTTCTGAGAAGATGTCATTATGACGGACATATATACTTGATTTAAAATCCATCAAAAGATCAACGTTGAAAGCCATCTTGATTTTGGAGGAAATTGAATTTGAAACGAAATATGGATTTTGGTGTTTGACGGCACACAAGAAGAAGATGAGTGATAGATATGAGTGGATCTCAAGGACTAATGGTGTATTTATAACAAGGCCTTTGCGAAACCCTTGTCAACTTTATTTATGTATTCTGACACCTCCTTTACACCAGAGGTTGCATATCGCACTTTCTCTTCTTTAATCAATGAGAGACCCAGTCACGACCTCAATTCGGGCATCCATTAGATAAGAAACCTTCATCAATTGCAAAAATTTAAGAAACAAAAACTATCATGTTTGTTATCTTAAAACCCACGCTACAAGAAAAGCCATCAGAAACAAAAACTCCATTCATTTAACAATAGCATTCTGTACATCTTAATAACAAAAGGTTAAACATTTTTGCATTTGGATTAAACTGTAAAAATTTGATGCAAAAATTCCACCAAAAGTAAATTGACATTTCAAAATTCATGAACCCAATCAGTGAACCTTAGGAAGAATTCCCTACAGAGAAAGTCTCGGAAGCTTCGGTTGCAGAATATGTGAAATCACACATAATCTGAGACCGTGTCTCTTCAGTTGAACGAGCCTCTTCATAGTGTGTTATTGAGAGGATAAGTCATTATGACATGTAGAAATACTTGATTTTGCATATGTATTCTAAATCGACATCATTAGCCATTCTTAGTTGAAAAAAAAAAATTGAAAGTGTTTTTGGAATTTGGAGGAGATTGAAACAAGGATTTTGTGGGGAAACGGCACAGAAAAGAAGATGAGTGATGGATGGATAGGATCTACCAATTTTCTTAGAAAAAACACAATTGAAACAAAAAAAAGGTGGCGGCGGTGGTTACCACCGCTTGTTGTGATGGAGGTGGATGTTGATGGTGAGACTGCTTGTTATTATGGTGGTGGTGAACTGGTGATGAAGGTTTGTGGTTGGTTTGAGTGACGGGCGGCGGTGGTGGTGAGATGAGAAGAGCGGAAGAGAAAATGAACAAAAGAGTGATATAGTTTTCTAGGGTTTGCTAAACTAGTATTATATTATATAGGTTAGATGCATGGCTAGGATTAAGTAACTGGATCTATGGTACTTAGAGAGCCGGTTTTTCTTGGCTCGGTACGATAGTTTGGTAGACCGAACAGAGGATCAAACGGTTATTATCTCGCATCTTTGATTCAACTATCAATCAACAACCTAAAAATCCCACGCTATCTTTTACACCACGTCGAGAGTTTCAGTAACCTCCCTTCTCATTGGTCGGTGGGAAAAATCCTCGTTCCTGGTTGGTCGAAAAGCAACTTATACCCCTACATTTCGTGGCCGTTAATTTTTAATAGAATAGACCCGATCTGACGCTCCAAACCGAGCAATAGCTTAGGAGAATTCTTACAACACGTTTGCATGATTTTCGGATTAACCGCAAATAAAATGTCATATTTAGCGGAACCTATAAAAATCTACAAAAAAATATTTGGAGAAAAAAGATAAAAAAAAATTAAAAATTGGATAATGTTATAAACGGAAGGTTATTAGGTAGATGCCCACTTTAGTGGGACCCCATTACTTGGACACCGAGTATGTAAACTCTATAAATAGAGTCCCTAACCTTTGTAAACACACACATGAATAAGAAATCTCTCTCTCTTCCTCTCCTCTACTTTGTGTCTCCTTCTCTATTTGCTAGTTTCACAACACGTTATCACGCACGTTGCTCTACTGACGGTATGCCCGCACGACGGTCTCAAAGTCGAAGCTAACAAATATGACCGTGAATTGGGGTTTCCTTTAGAGATTTATCTTTGATAGCTCCTAACACGTCATGGACATAAAAAGGTCTAGTGCTACTGGTGTAAGTAGTGTTATTGTTATCTCTAAGTTGTTAACTAATCGTCAATCGTTCCTTTTCTTTTCTATTTTTACGATTTGTATATGTATTTGAGAAGCAACCAGCTTGTCCGGTATTTATTTTCTACTAAATTAATGGTTAACGTGATGCTTTTCTTTTTCCATAAGAATCATGAGATATTCAGATCTTTATAATCTCGAGCTTGAGAGTTTGATCATGGTTATTATCCAATTTATTTTGGTGCTATTAAAATCTATGATAATCCCTAAAAGACTTTGTCTGTATACTTATGGGGTATTAGTGATCAACTTCACTGAAAAAGTTTGATATCAATTTTTCTCTAATTTACTCATAGAGAAAGAAAAAAAAATCCATCCAAAGATGATTTACTGTTTCTATTCCTCTAATGAAACCATAATCATGAAATAATTGGTATTATCGCAATTTGATTAACTTCTTGGTAATTATTCACATGCATGGTTGAAAAACCTCCGTCCAATTAAGCTTGGTATCTTCGTCCATTCGATGAAGATCATGTGATTTTTATAATTGGTTTCTATTTTTTTCTTACAAGAAACCATATATCAACCACAAAGTGGATATTTCAAAAACGAATATTGACTTGTTTTTCTCTATTTGATATCTTGATATTATTAATTGCAAATACCAGTGTACGAAGAATTGCTACATTCTTGAGGGATATTTAGGAATTTTTATTTTCCTCTTGGTACTAGTTCTCTAAAATTGAGACCGTTCTACTTGATGTTGGAATACGGTAGGACATAAAAGATCAATGGGTACGCACCCGGCTTGTTTGGCCATATAATTAGTCCTTTTGTGATTATATGGATCTCGATAAAAATTTCTTTGACAAAGAATGTGTCCATAAATTTATTCTCAATAATCTCATCGGCCCTATAGGTCACATAATTATTGGAGATTTTATTTGCATATTTTTCCTGTAACCAATAAAATCCATGGTTGATCTTTAAATTGTATAAACTACAATTTTTGGACAATATTTTTTTTATGACTTTGAAAGTCATTAACTATAGTCCAACTGGTATTATTCTTAAAATCCAGAATATATTATGAGTATATGTCCTTTATTTAATCGGACAATACTCTACGAAACTTGTTTTCGTATATGAGATGACAATTTCCGCCAGAATCAGGGGGAGACTCTATGCTATTAGAGGTTGACATTAATTAACTTAAAGGTTATATCAATTCTATCCTATCATGATCAAGTCGAAAAAGGCTGTCATTAAATAGGCGTGAAAAATCTCATTTAGCTTTCCAGCAAGCTTATGCCGTTTGAAAATGGAAATCCAATCACATCTAGCAAGCAGTAGCATTTTTATATAGGCTATAAATATACTCCAAAAATCTATGATAATATGATTCACATTCTCAAAATTAATATCTCCTCATTTGAATAATAGGAGATTATAACGCCTGTGGGCACTGGTATCAGTAAATTTTGAATTTTTCAAAGTATTCATACATTTGGGAATTATGTGGGATCGTAGTAAGCTATAAATTGTTGAATATTCATTTATATTAGATTTTGAAATAATAAATGATGGTGGTTGAGAACCCTGACCTCTGCAGAGGAATATCAACATATGTGATTGGTTGGCATACAATCCAAATTTGATTAGATTAATTTCTCAATAACGCAATTTTGGATCCAAAACTTACACCTTAAAATTGCCAAGCCTTTTACTTACAGGTTAGTGTAGTTATAACGCGTTACACGAGAAATATGTTCCCTTTTAGGACGATTTAAGGGTTTTATTTCTGCTCAAACCCGAGGATTGATTCAATAAATTTTTGTTCCCTTTGTATAATGCTTTTGGTGTGGTAGTCCTTGAAGGACTCATATTGCATTTACACAAGACATGTGATAGGGAACATATTTAAATTTGTAATCCTTGTAGGATTAAAATTATATTTAGACAGATACCTGACTCGATTGTGTTAGGTTTTAACAATCCTTTCTGTGTTTTTAAAAATTTGGTACAAAACCAAAAATCCGAATTAATTAGTTGATGACATTAACATTATAGGTCTCTTGAGGAGTCCTTAAAAACACAAAAATCCATGCTTTAGCGGCATAAATATTATTTTCCTTAAATCTGCAGTTAAAATATTATGCTTGCTTAAAACTAGTCTATAATATAGGTCATAGTTATGATTTTGATGCTTGTTGGTATAAACACTCATATAGTTGTGTTAATTAGCATCCTTATTTACGTCAAAAGTTGTACTATTTTCCCTTCGCTTCAGGTTTTGTCCCATGTGGTTTTCCTGACAAGGTTTTAACGAGGCAATATCTTGTTGACGTTTAATTTTCTTTCAAATGTTGATATTTGTGCTCTTTTTGCTTCGTCAAAATTTTTTCCCATTGGGTTTTATTGGCAAGGTTTTAGTGAGGCAATTTAATTCAACATGATGGTCATCCAAGGGGGAGTTGTATCAATTTTGGTTGTTTAGTGGATGCCCACATTTGATTAAACCAAATCAACTTAATTATCTTTGGATTTCCTTCTCACAAATACGATTTTTGTTTATGTATGATAAGGTGGCACTTTGTTGAAGAAACTACATCAACAACTTCTGTGAATCATCTCCGAGAATCTAGCAATCAAGGACACAAGTACTTAATGTATTGAAAGAAACATGGGGACTCGAGAACACTACAATTCGAAGACTAACACAAAAGAAGACTTCATCAACTAGTAGATTTCTCACTAAAGCATTGCTATCTCTAGCATTCAAGAAATTCGTTTATCGAAATTGGGAAGTGTCGACTCGAAGATTTGCAAGCCAAGATTTATCTGAAGTACTTATCAGGGGGAGCATCATAGTAAAAGATATTTTACTGGACAATCACGTTGTACTCTTTTTCCTTCGTCAAGGTTTTGTTCCACTGGGTTTTCCTTGTCAAGGTTTTAATGAGGCAACACATGTATGTCCAACTCTGTTCTAAGTTTTCTCAATAGCTTGTACTCTTTTTCCTTCGATCGTGTTTTGTCCCTTTTGGATTTTCCTGACAAAGGTTTTAATGAGGCAATTGCTTAGATACAGTGGTCATCTAGGGGGAGTGTTATAAACGGAAGGTTATTAGGTAGATGCCCACTTTAGTGGGACCCCATTAGTTGGACACCAAGTATGTAAACTCTATAAATAGAGTCCCTAACCTTTGTAAACACACACATGAATAAGAAATCTCTCTCTCTTCCTCTCCTCTACTTTGTGTCTCCTTCTCTATTTGCTAGTTTCACAACAGATAATTTCCAAAAAAATTTATCGTTTTTCTCCAAAGATTTTTTTGTAGATTTTTTCCAAAAGTATGTAATTTTCTATAATATATTAATTAGGAAATTTCCATTATTATTATTTAATATTATTTATTTTCATTTGAAAGGTTACCCATGAGGCTCGCTGGTAGGCTAGCACAACAACCTGTTCAATTAATGTAGTAGTATGTCGTTGGAGCCTAGCTTATTAGGCTTCCAACTAGTTTCATGTAATAATATTTCTACTTATTTAAGAAAAAATTTGAAAAATAAAATAAACTAAAATATTCTTATTGGTTTCCATATTTGAGATTTTGTACCAAAATATTTCGAATTTAATGTTGATATATGAAAAGGAAAGAAAGGAGAATATATAAGAGAGGGTATCTTTAGGATAGCAAAAATTTTAATTTAAATAAAATCCAAATCATCGGATTTGCTACTAAAAATAGATTTTTAAAACCAAAAAATATGAAAGAGAATAATAAAATCAATGAAAATAAAAAAGGAAAATATATATATCGAAGAAAGAAAAAGAAGCGAAAATATGTGCTTACCATTCATGTTAAACCTAATTTAAGAAAACAAATCTAAGATTCCTAAAAAGCTATGAATACTTACCATTCGAATTAAATATGGTATCCCATTTTAAATATGGATGATCTTCTGCTAAATTTGGGAGACAGAAAAATATATTTTCGAACCAAATATTTTACGAATTTACTTAAACTAACACAAGTATTTAGATAATTTTGGAAGTTTAAGATTTATTTCTCAACATAGGAGGTTTTATTTTTAAGGGAATAAATGTGAATATTTTATTCTTCAAATTACTTTTTGTCTCTCAAATTTCTCACATCACATAAACAAAACTCAACCCTAATATTTACTTCTTCTTTACTTTTCTGCAGTTTCTTCCCTTTTATCTTTCATAAATTTCTTTTTTTGTTTTTGGCTTCTTCAGTTTATTCATTTTGATCATTTTGTTATTGTTTAATCGGTATTTAGGTTTTATGTTTGAAGTATCAATGCGCTTATCAGAGATGGGGACAGTTCTTTCCAGCCTTTAGTTTAAAATATAGAAAGGTAATAATCCACGTTGCTGCATTGCCCACCCTTGCGTTCATATTCTTTAATTTATTGCCTCCGGGAAAACAATATGAAACTGGGCATAATTTTCATTTTCTTATTTCTATATAAGAACTTTCACAATCCAATATGAATTCTTTCTTATAGTATTCATTTTTCTAATCTATAAAAAAAAACATGGCCATTTCACAACGACTCTTCGTCCATACTGCTGAAATCAGATTTCGCAGAATACACCCAGTAAATTTTATTTTCTAGACTATAACCCAGCACAAACATCATTGTCTTAATTATTCAACTGCTTCATCCCTTTAATTACAAGATATGATTTTCTTTAATGCGGGTGCTTTCTTGCGAACTAACCAAGAATGTTTTAGCTTTTCGTGAGATAAGTTAGAACAAATTACTCCTCAATCTTTCTTATGATTAATCAAGGGTTTTGCAATTTAGCGTTTCGGCGGTTATTTCCTTTCTTATGATTTTTTTATTTTAACTCAATGTTTGATTGATTTGTTAACAAGTGCACAAACTGAATTTCTCTATCAGAAAATTTGTTTTAAAAAGTTATTTTGATGTTATATTAGGAAATATTTGAAACAATCTTATTAATTTCCATTTTTGAAGAAATATTACTTACCATACGGTTTCCAATTTATAGATACCAAAATCTTTTGAGATATTCTAATTTAGAATTTCCATATATGGAATTATAACTAGTACACCGTTGCCACGATGGAATGGCCGACCGAAAAAAAAAAACCTTTGCAACAAGACCGTAAAAGGGATGGTGTTCTAGTAGATAACCTGTGCCATAACGTTACCAAATTATTGCGAAAAAATGTACTAATTTCTTGTATGCGGAGTAATTTTTTATAAACAAACATCGATATAAAAAATGTAATGAGAGCATTAAAATATGTAATGAGAATTTCCTTTCATTACATTTATAGTTAAAAAAATTATTTCAATGACATTGGATACTAAATTCTTGCGTGTTCAATTTTTAACAATAATGGTAAGAATAACAAAAAATGTAATGAGAATTTCCTTGGTCTCTATCACCATTATTTGTTCTCATTATAAGAAGAGATAATTGGGGGAGAATATACGTTTTCCATTTTCATTTCCGTGAAAATGTGGATAAAAATGAACACGTGGCGTCCATTCATTGGATGAAGTAGAGGTGTATAGGAATTTTGAGGAGTGTGAACATAAATTAATGTGAAATATACACTCGTTAGAGGAGTGTGAACAGATTTGGACTCGAATTTTGATATACGTGTGGCAACCTCTTATTAAGAGGTTGAAAAGGAAATCCAAAGTCTTCTTCCTTGGTATCTCTTTTGTGGTCGGTTCTAAACAAACAGTATCCAATTTCAGATCTAATCTAAAAAAACATAAAATCTCTATCATTTAGCTCTCACCATTTTCATTTAAAAAAGAAGAAAAAAAAATGTAACTCTCACCAGGTTCCTTGTTATTCAGAAAAGATTTTATCTCTGTGAGAAATATAGAGGAAGAACATAGGAAATCGAAGAGATGTAATCTTAATTTTCCTTTCATATCTTAATTTTCCTTTGATTTTTGGTGTGTGATATGTAATATGTAGACTTCTCTATTTAAATTAGACTTCTGATCTAAGATTTTCAATCAAGCCAATTAAATGTTGGATTTGGGTTTCTCGGTGATCGCTGTGACGCTGTCAAAGAAATATGAGAAGGGAATTGCCGTTCAGATTTCTATGTGTAGATTAGAGCTGAATGTGTTTACGGTGGTGGTGGTGATGGAGCGGTGGTGATAGTAATCATGTTCTTTGATGTATGTGGTGGTGGCTGATGATGGAATGGTGGCTGATGATGGAGTGGTGGTGATGTGACGGCGGTGTTAATGGTGTTCTTTAACCTATGAATTTTAATGGTGTTCTTTAACCTTTGTCAAAGATTTATGGGGTGGAGGAGAGTTTAGATGAAACTGAAGGTGTTAATTAATTCAACGGCTCCCATCAAATCTTTGTTTTAAAGTCATCTTATCCAACGACAGATATCGAATCTACACCCAGAAATCTGAACGGCTCATATTAGTTCCATGTTTTTAAGCTATGTCATCCAACGGACCATATTGAAATTGGACACAGAAATATTTGCAATCTTTTTACAAGTTTGTCAGGGTCCATTTGACAAAAAAGTGACCATAAAAAGGACTTCCTCCCTACGGGCTTTCCGGTCGGTCGGCCCAATTTAGGAAATGTAACTATATATATGATCTTACGAAAGTATTTTTTTCAATGTTGTTTTAGACCAACTTCAAATTACCATTAAAATTCATCAACACAATAATCAGATGAAATTGAATCCCATCAATGGTTCATTTCCAGTATAAGATCAATTCACCACTATCACCACCTTGGTTTTGCTAATTGAGTTTGTATTAATAATCAAATACCTAAATCATTTGGGCTCACTCTCAGATTCAATCGTATTACAATCAATAAATTCAACTTACCACAAACCACTGCTAGTTTCAGATCTAAAACCAATACCTCAATCCTCTTCCACTTCGTCCTCTACTATATCCACCAACACCTCTTGCTTTTTCCTGATACTACCATTTCACATCGCCAATAAGAATACCTTCGCGACCACCAACATTGTGACCCACAGTATGACCAGTGCCCCAACACTGCACTTTCCACAAAAATCAGACACGGACATGGTATCCCAAAATCTTGACCGGGAATCTTTAAATCTGCTCGTGACCCCTACTGTGTGCCCGATACCAGAGTCTAGTAGTACTTTTACTGCGGTTCCTAAAGTAGTCGTGTGGTGGACATTTTGACACCACAAATTTGAATTTTGAATTTTGAATTTTGGCGGGAATTCAATCTAGGGAAACTCAATAAATTAAGAGGTAATAATGTAATCTGAATTCTTACTTTATCTGTCACTCAGATCTTTCTTTGCTTTTGATTCTATTAACCAATGCAGAGAGAGATAGAGAGAGAGGAGGAACTTGAGAGAGAGATCTTTATTTGCTTCTTTATCTAACAAACCAATTTCTGAATCTGGTAAATCTGCTTTTAATTACAAGTGTTTTTTTTTATGTCTCATGTATCCTCCGGATTTTGCATTTCTGATATTAATTTTGGTTGCTTAAAATTGTAGGCGAGAAAGAAAAACACAGATTCACCTAAATCTGGTGATGATGTGATCATCTTGAGCTAATTGTTAAGGTAACCTAAGAAATCCTAATTTTCATATTTTTCCGAACTTTATTGTGTGGGTTTTGGTTTACAGCTATTTGGTAAGAAACTGATGGGTTTATTCTGCTCTGAGATAGATAGTACTCTCAATGCTGATGCTGATATACAAAGATTTACACTTGAGTGGTTTGCTCTCTGCCTCCCTCCGTCTTCATTAGTACACCCTTTTTGAAGTTTAATTATAATTATGTTGTTGTTTTAGTTGGTAGAGTAGTGTGTTTATTCACATTCTTGGAACTTTATCCACATTTAACAAACTTATACTGAAAATATATTAAGGGGCCATTCATTCACTATTGCTGCACACCCATTGCCTCACAAATTGTATGTAGTTGGAAATGGAAGTTCGATGTTACTTTTGTTGTTTCTAGTAGTGGTGTAGCATGGTAATTATTCATGCAATGTTTAGATTTATAAGTGTGGTATGTCGTTGGACTTAGTGTAGTGGAACTTATAGATTCAACATTCAAGGGAAAAAGCATTACCCATAAGGCTTGAACGTGAATTTTGGTGACGTGTCTTCCCTTGAATCTTGAATCTTTGAGCTCCACTACACTAAGTCTTAAGACTTGGGAGTGATGTGGTGTATAGGGTTTGCGTCTTAATAGAAGTTGGTTTATGTATATTCAGAAGTTGTTGATAGAATATTTCTTGAATTGGTGTAGTCATGTTGCTTTTTGAGCAGTTGGGAGTGTTTTTTCATGTTAAACAGTTGGGAGTGTTTTTTCAGGTTAAACAGGTTATGTGCAAGGAAAAGTTTGTTTTCTGCAAATCTTTTGCTAAATCTGCAATTGTAAACTCATCCAATGTTGACCCCTTGCAACAAATTTGGAATTTCAGGATCAACTTTTTCGCTGATGCTTAAATGGTGTAGTTATTTTTTAATCTTTGGGAATTAGTGGTGTATAAGTGTTGTTCTTGGGTTTAATGGTGTATTTTCTTGTTAAATGGGTTCAGTGCTGATTTACCAAATCTGCAAGGAAAGGTTGTTTGGCTTCCTTTCGTATGTCATGAGTATATTCTTTAATTGTGTGTCTAAGACAGCCATTTCAAACCCATTTAGAGAATGGTATTTAATGTGATAATTACCGCATCACTGAACTTTATTGTTCAGTCATAGCAGTTTTGTTGATGTCTTGTAGTAATTTGTTTCACATTTCTTGAATTGGTGTAGTTCTATTGCTTTTTGAGCAGTTTGGAGTGTTTTTTCATGTTAAACAGCAGGTTAAGACAGATTTACCATATGTGCAAGGGAAAGTTTGTTTTCTGCAATTTTAAATCTTTTGCCAAATCTGCAATTGTAAACTCATCCAATGTTGATCCCTTGCAACAAATTTGGAATTTCAGCATCAACTTTTTCGCTGATGCTTAAATGGTACAGTTATTTTTTAATCTTTGGGAATTAGTGGTGTATAAGTGGTGTTCTTGGGTTTAATGGTGCTTTTTCTTGTTAAATTGGTTCAGTGCTGATTTACGAAATCTGCAAGGAAAGGTTGTTTGGTTTCCTTTCGTATGTCATGAGTATATTCTTTAATTGTGTGTCTAAGACAGCCATTTCAAACCCATTTAGTGAATGCCATATAATGTGATAATTACCGCATCACTGAACTTTATTGTTCAGTCATAACAGTTTTGTTGATGTCTGGTAGTAATTTGTTTCACATATAGTTATCCCTTGAGAGTTAAGGTCCCAGTTACCAGACATTCTAAAGACTCCGTGCAGGATGATTGTGTGTTTCCTGATTTACCAATAATGATCAATTGTAATTTGTTTATATTAGGTTTTTGTTTTCCTAAACTTAACTATCTTGTGCTACATGTTTCAAAAACCCGTGTCCTTAAGTGGAGTTTATATATCCTTCTCTATTATATTGTAGCCTTATTCGCATTGGACGTAGGAAAGACTCCACTGAAAATCAAAATAGAGTTAAAGATGAGCAATCTTAGGGAGAGACGATGATAGTGATGGTAAGGTTAGGATCGAGGTCGTCCGTCTCTTGGTTGCTGGCTGATAAGATTTATGAGACGGACCAGACAGCTGGCTATTCCTTTTTAAGTAGTTAGCTGTCTTTGTAAGATACCTACATTTTGGCATCTGGTTACAATATTATCTTCACCCAACTGCTGGGGAATTTGATAATACTGGTGCCATGATGAGTATAGATGAAAACTTAAAGGTGCTCGTTTCAAATTCTCAAGCCTACAGAAGGAAGGGAAAGGCACAGATTAGACAATGGATAAATTTGCAGAGGTATGCCATTTTTTTATTGAGTTTTGATATCTCAGTATGACTTATTAATGTTGATCCTTATAATGACAAACTTCATTGGTATGGGGGACAAAGGGACTTATTATTGCTATAACACAATCTGTTACATCGGTTAGTCAACATAATTCTACAAGTATATTATAAATTTTGATTATGCTTAATACGTTGTTGTTATATAATGAAGGAGCCATTATCTTCTGTAATTGACAAAATCTGAAAACCATTATTGTTGGATTTTCTTTTAGTTCTTATCCGTATTCAGTTATTGATGCTGGATTTTTTAGTTTTACTAGAAAATTTAGACTCATTGTTACTAGAATACGGCTTCACTAGTCCTTTTTCATGTGTTTGGTATACTTGAGATGATGAGATTTTTGATTCTCATGTCTACCTTCGATTTTGCTTGTTTTTTAGTTTCCTGCAGGGGTGAATCTACAGTGGGGCCAGTGGGGTCACTGGCCCCCATACGTTTTACAAAAAGAAAGAAAGTCCTATCTAATTTAACTGGAAATCAACTTTGCGCCCCCTCAATATTAGCATTTTCATCGGAAACTAACTTCATCTTATTCACGCCTCCAGTTCTATGGGCTACAAAATTTTCATTCAAGCTAGAAAACTGGCTAGAAATAAGGATCACTTGTAGTTATCCGTCTATACCGAAAACAAAACAATTTATTTAGGTTTAAACTTTATATGGGAGAACCAAAAAAAATGAAAAGCAAGCTAAAGACTAATTGTATAGTTAGTAAGTAGAGGCTTATAGCTAGTAAAAAGGGAGGATGCAAGGACGAACTATGTGAAGTTCATATAAAAATTTCCTAACACAAGTATTTAATTCGTCGAATGAGTTCATAGAAAAATTAGGCATAACAAATGAAGAATTATGGATCCTAAAATCTCAAGTTCATTCAATCAAAAATGTTGCAGGGAAGTTTTTTTGCGATGTTGATTCACATTTCATGTCATATTTCTTAATGTTGTAAAGAGAAAAAATAAGGCTAAAAAGATAAAAAGAACATCTAGTTGCCATTAATTTATGATTAAGAAGATGGAAGACGGAAATTAATCTTTGAGAGTGGAAGAAAAAGAAAGGAGAAGACGTGGCATGATGATTAAACAAAGTAACACACACAACATTTGCTTTAAAAAAAGCACCATCCCATCCGATTTTTCTGGAGACCAAATAAAAATAAGTCTGTATGGCGTGATTGTCATCTTAATCAGTTTGCATGTACATCGACTCCATTTCCATGTATGGGTTTAATTCTAAGTACTTAATTAGTTTGATCAAACTTTGACCTTTATGGTTTAATTTTATTTCTTCATCGGCATACTGCATTTTTCCGGTAACACTTTTAGTTATAATTCTCCACACTAGCTTGTGCCCCCATTAAATTTTTGTTCTGGATTCGCCACTGGTTTCCTGGGAGCAAACAAGCGTTGATTTAACGAAATTACCGTCAGCGGTGGATCTAGGATAGGTCATTGGGACAATTGCCCCTTCTCCATGACCTATGATGCCTCTGCCGCTGTTTGTAATTTTGTCGAATTCACACTATACACTTGGTTGAAACTGGCTTGTTTTTTATTGTTTGGGTAATGTTTGTGAAACGGATCTTGTGTAAGTGCTTAACCCGGATAACGTCCTTTTCCCTGACACTTTGGGATTTAGTAATTTGTGACATAGTGCCATTGAGGGAGTAGACTTCATTGCATTAGGAATAGGCTGGTCTGCCAGCATTTAAGTGTTAATTACAAGGAATCATCGACAGTGGCGGATCTTACTTAGGTCATTGGGGTGGAATTGCACCCCCAGTGCTCTTAGTAGCTCCGTCGCTGCTGGTAATGTCGTCTAATCAACACTTTGGAATTGAGTAGATATTTCAAAATTTTCTCATTATTTTGAGCAGTGGCATTGAAATGGTTTCTTAATTTGAACATACAATTTGGTCTTGTGAATGACCATACATTTGTAGTAGGTTCTGAACCCCAAAAGACAGACTTGTTCGGTCATGTGAGAATTGACTCAATATTTCTAGTTACTCATTTTCCTGATTGCTCTAGGGAAACTTCATTCTCTTTTATCATTTGTTGATTTGTTTTTTCCTTCTTAAATTCTACGTACAGTACTACCTGTGCAGTTGTGTGGTTAAGAGATTAGTTTCTAAATTCGGGATTAGATTTGGGTGCTGACTTTCTATTTTTTGAACTGTTATCTTAAGTTTTCTTGTATAGTCTTAGTCAAGTTGACTGAGTTTGTAATAGCATCGCATGAATATAGTTTTACCACCCAATCATGTATGTCAACGCGCATAAGAAATGGTCCCAAACTTCACTTACATTACCAGGATTCCAACTTGCATTTTGTTTATGAAGAAAATTGTCTATTAATTCCCCCTACCAGATGGCCATTCCAATCCCCTTTGAGGCCAGTGTAAGTTTATTAGCTGTTGTTGCATTCACAAGTTCAGTAGTTTAGCCAGGTTGGGGTTAACTGCCCCCAAGTTATGTCCTTTAAGTTTTCTCCCATGATTTGTCTGTCACTCAATCATTGTTTATCCATTGCTTACAAGTGACACCCACCATCTGTTATTCATCTTTCCTTTTTTTTTCTTTTGGACCAGAATTTAGCATTCCAACATTTCCGATTTAGATTGAAACTCCCTGTGGATTTTGCAAAACCTCTTAGATTAAGAAATTATTGTTAGTCGAACTCTGCATGGAAATTTAAGTTGTTCCTACGACAGCAAGAACTTTTGTCATTCTAGCTCATTTTGTAGACGTGTCATGGGGCGCTACAAAACATCTTTAAGGTGTTTTCGGGTCATGAATTAATCCTGCTGGTTTTTAATTAGTAGTTTATAATCCTTAAAAGATTTCAGTGCGTGCCAATTTGTATTTAGAATTTCTGCTTTGCTTGGTTGTCAAGATATATGGCCTTAGTCCCTTTTGCTGCAGTTTAACCAGGCTCAAGTCTCCAAGGAGAGGCAGTAAAATAATTTGACAAGTCACATCTCCCAGTGTTAACTTGTTACTCCCTTATGCGCGTTTATAGATTAAAAAAAAACTTGTTACATAAATGTGCATACTAGGAATATACTCAGCAATCAGTGTCTGAGATCGCCCTTGCTGTGAAATCTAAAACAAGTTAGTTTATACATTTTGATCGTATGCATTAGTATGTTATTGAACTGACTTTGTAGTTTTTGTTGCTCTTTGAGGTATTGGTGGTGTTTTTTCCGGCTGGATGAGGTAATGTTGATCTGCCATATCTGCAACGAAATGTTGTCGGTCCGGCCCCAGGTTCCTTTTGGTGTATTTCTAATTGTTGTCTGATGCCATTGTTTACTTGTTTATGTAAAATGTACCAAAAGTTTACTCAAAGGAAGAGAATTCCTGGTGCTAAATTTGTTGTCAACAATCTCAAGTGGAATGATGAATTCAGTATCTTTGCAGTCAAAAAATGAGAATGTCATGCTTGCTTTACTATCTGGTGTTTGGATTTAAGCTCAACTGCACATATTGGTCATGGCAGAAATTACAATAAAAGAAAGATATAGACATGGTAAAAGATTTAGTACCATTTATTAACATTTTCGCACACGACGATATTTATTTTTTCCACATACAATTAGTGACTCCCACTGCAACCACATCTACTAATCTCCAATACGGGAACCACCATTTCTGTTTCTTGAGAAGCAAAACAAAGAATAGACCCCAAAATCCAACTGCAAACCCCAAGGAAACTATAGCATACAACAACAACTTATCTTTTGCATCCTCTGAATCATCTTCATGACCTTCATTTGGAGAATCACTATCAGTAGCATCAGTTCTCTGATCACCCACGCAAATATTATTAGTGTAGAAGCCACACAACAAACTGTTGTTGAGATATGCTGAACCATCTACACTCAATGTATCAAAGTGTGGTCCTCTTGGGATGCTACCACTCAAGTTATTGTAAGATAGGTTCAATTTCTCAAGAGAATTCATTGATGTTAAAGAGTTTGGGATATGACCAGTTAATTTGTTGAAACTCAAATCCAAGGATTCTAAACCATTCATGCTTCCAATACTTTGTGGTATAACGGTGGAAAAGCGATTGTGTGATAAATTAAGTGTGGAAAGCCCTTTCAGTAGACCAATCTCTTCTGGGATATTGCCTTCAAGAAAGTTACATGATAGGTCCAATCCAGAACTATATGCATACAGTTTCTCAAACTGTATCATGATCCCTTTGATCACCATCTGCAATTGCACATTGGTACCATAAATGTCTCGGAAGAAAGATGCATTGTTAGGTCTACTTCTTAGCATCATTAAGTTTCCTATTTTCCTAGGAATTAACCCGGTTAGACTATTCCCTGATAAGTCTAATATTTGGAGTTTTTCCAAATGACTGAACTCTTGAGGGATTGACCCATTGAACTTATTTGACCTTAAGGAAAGAATGCTCAATCGGATAGCCAAACCAAATGCACTGGGTATGCTTCCTTCGAAGTGGTTATTTGCTAAGTTGAGAACTTCCAACTCTTGAAGTTTACTGATGAAGCTAAGAGGAGTACCATCCAGAATGTTGTCATTTAGTTGAAGATATGACAATGATTCTAGTTGTTGAAGCTCATTTGGAACATTTCCAGTGAGTTTGTTGTTGCCGAGGTTTAGAGATCTAAGATTCCGCGAGTACCTTATACTAGTAGGTATAACCCCGAAAAATTTGTTGTTTGAAAGGTTTATATATTCAGGACTAAACCCCGAATGTCTTGAAAATATGGAAAATGGGATCGAACTTGAAAGTTCATTGCCAGCTAGATTGATAGAATAAAAACTAGAAAGTCGTTTTCCATAATCTGTTGAGATTTCACCAGTGATTTTATTATATGATACATCAAATAGTGATTCAACATGAAAAGATTGCGGTGGAAGAGGCATTCGACCATGAAGTTTGTTGTTTGACAGATCAAATGTTGTGAAATTGAGTTTGGAGAAACAAGTAGGAATAACACCTGTTAGGTGATTATGAGACAAGTCCAAAAACCTTAGATTACTCAGTTTACAGATGAAAAATGTAGGGAATACGCCTTCTAGATTGCATGATTGTAAATTCAAATACACTAGTTTAAATTTAGAGTATAGATGGAAATGTCGATCTATAACCACAGTTAACCTATTTGAACCCAGGCCTAGAACCTTCAAATTTAGCTCGTTAATAAAACTAATCAATGAAACAGTACCCTCAATCGAGTTTCCATCAACTCTAAATGCAGTAAGGTTCTTGAGGTTTGTTAGGCAACTTGGTATGAATCCTGTTATGTTATTACTACTTAAATCAAGATATTGGAGAGAAAACATCTCACAGATTGATTTGGGTATGGAACCTTGGAGATTATTTCCCCACAAGTCGAGCGTGCTTAAGAATTTTAGATTGGATATTGAGGAAGGTAAAGACCCTTCAAACAAACAAAAAGAAGCATAAAGGCTGACCAATAATGGGGCATCGGAAATTGAGTCCGGGATTGATCCACTTGCATTAGCATATGATATGGAAAGGGTTTGAAGTTTAGGCCATTTATGCTGAAACATTCTAGTTAGATCAGTACGAAGATTATAATTACGACTTACATCAAATTTTGTAAGTTGAGGAAGATAAGGAACTGAACCTTGTAGTTCACAATTAGATAAGTCAAGAATAGAAAGTGAAGTTAAATTGACTAGCTGTACTGGTATGTGGATCAGATAATTTCCACTCAATGTGAGAGAAGATAGACGAGAAAGATTGTAAAACTCATGGGTGGGAAAAACTGTGATTGGTAGATTACAATAACTGAGGTCAAGTTTCCTAAGATTAGAAAGATAGGAAATTGATTTAGCAAAATTCTTTTCGGAAGATGCCGCCTCATATAAATCAATGCCTCTCAATCTTAAGACCTTCAGATTTACTAACCCTCTTAACCATTTTATAGATGACAATTCTAAGCAAGAACCGGTAGATACAAAGTATTCATCGCTAGCTATAAAACCGCAAGATAAATCGAGGTATCGAAAGGACGATAAGTTGGTTAATGGTGTCGAAACTGGAGCAGAGAAGTTAGAGTGGGAGAGATCAAGATGCACGAGTTTCGTGAGAGCCGAAAATAGAAAGTTGATTTTCGATTCCTCAAAATTGTTGAAGGAAAGATCAACATACTCGAGATGACTAATGTTGACAAACGAGGAAGAGAATTTACCTTGTAATGCAGTATTTGGTGGCACAACGGAGAGATGTAAATCAATGGGATTCTCATTGTAGAAAGTTTCAAGGACTGTGTTACGGAGGTTTATGGAGATAACATGAGATGAATCATTGGAACATCCCACTCCATGCCAGTCACAACAGTTTCGATATTTGTTGTCATCTAGCCATGAAGATAAACGATTGGCAGGGTCCTCCAATGAGAATTTGAAATCAAGGAGTGCTCTTCTTTCCTGTTCATGGCAAGCTAATGGGAAGTGAGTGATGTTAATTAATAAAAAGAGCAAGAAATATAGTTGAATGAGATGAAAGAGTGAAGTTATTCGAGTACTTTTAATGAACGAATTCATAGCTAAGTCTAACTGAACTGAACTTGAGCTCAACTTTTAATGTGCAGAATGGCTTCGGTATAGACTGGCTTTTATAGCAATTCATTGCATTCTAAGCGTAGGAACTCCAGCTTGTTCAATTATCCCGAATTAGTTTCAATTTTCCTTCACAACGACTAGAACTTAACTTGGAAATTCATCGGTTGGCCAATTTTTCTTAGTCCGTGTCCATGATTGATGTGTTTGTGGAATTTTCTTTTAGAGATAAGATTTGAGATTTCTGTGGACATGTTGTGATGAAAGACTAATCTAGCTATAGAGTAAAAATTAATGAATTTAGCCCCACGCATGAGCCATAGTAAGTCTCTCAAACTGGAGCCATATATAATTTATTTGCTAGAGTGATCTTGACTTGAAGAAGTGCAAGTGGTGAAACGTGATCCACAAAATTCAGAGATATTTCCATCTCCGTCATGACTTCCTCTTACTGTGTTAGTTTGACTAGTGTCGTCGGTACCTGTTTATGACCACAACTTATGGTTGTTAATACACGGTGCATGCATCTCCTTTGGCATGCGAAATGCAAACACAAAACCAAAGAGAAACAAAAATCATTGCATCCAGCAGAAATCATCATCTCCACTTTCGAGTCCCGGTTCTGATTCATCATTGTAGCAGATGTTCAGTACGTCTTCGACAATCCTCGATCGTCATTTAGCTCAAATATTTAGCCTCAGGTATTACCAAAACACGCAATGAGGATTTTTTTTATTGAAATGCACTTACAAGAATTATACTCCCTCCGTCCTAGTTTAGATGCTAATATTGGGGATTTTTTTTGTCCTATAATACTTGCTTTACTTCATATTTTTCCACCTTTTATCCTGATTTGCCCTCGACTTGAATCATACCATAACATGGAGAACTGTGTATTTCAATTTTCAAGACACACTCTTAAATATTTTTCTCTATATATTTCTTCTAATTTGAATTTTTCCAACTAAACAACAAAACCTAAACATCTAAAAACTAGGAACATTAAATACCAACCTAAGGTAATTGTGGAAAAAAACTATTCTCTTTGTGTTTCTTAATCTATGTGCAAAATCCTATTTTGGCATCTAAATTAGGACGGAGGGAGTATAAAAGTAAAATCATATTAAAATTGCTGGGTATTTGGAGAAGCTTCTATATTGTTATTGTTGTTGTGTGTATTAACTTGTGAGTTTAGTAGTTGTTTAAAAATTCACTCTCACATAATTTTTCTTATTCACTTTGTTTTTTGTTATTCAGAACTCTCTTTTTCATTCACTAACTTTTTTTTCTTTACAAAATACTACAGATGCTTGGATATTTATAGCTCTTGAGCGCTAACTTTTCTAGTAAACTCTAAAGATAAAATAACAAACCGACTTCATAATATTTATCTTTATATTTCTAGATTTTTCTCTTACAAAATACTACATATAACTATTATCCTTACTAGCCGACTAACCTTGAGAGTTCCAGTAAGTTCATTTACTGTAAAACTATTTTACAGGCTGGTTAATTCTAGATTATGCATTAACACCAACAATTAACTGTATTTATATAATGGATCTTGTTAGGCCGACCGAGGGAAACGAGAGAGGACTTTATATATGGTGACTTTATGTCAATGTGGAAAACGATTACTCAAAAAATGATCTTTAAGGTTTTAATAAAATTATAATTTGTTGTTTTCTTTTGTGAATTTAATATAAAATTTTGTTAATTCACAATCAGTTGGTGGGTAGCCTGGCAACAAACTGGGCACCAACACCCTTTTGGATGGCTAAACATATTCTATAAAAAAGAGTACCGTCTATCTTATAGTTAGCGTCATTGTTCGAGATACAATTCTTCAACCTCTTCAAGAAAATGATTGTTTCTTCACCCAGAGTCGAGAAAGCTAAAGCACCAAACCCATAACCATGAAGGGAGAACTTGTCTAGGTATATCGCGTTTATGCTTAGTAGACCTAGATATGGCATGACCAGGTATGAAAGTACGAACTCCCCCGCCAGTGAATGGTGAAACCCCAGTAACATCAAAACAGACATCCTGACCGTTCTCCCAACCATGAACAAGAATATCTGCAGGTCTCAAGGAAGTATCGTTATCCGATAAAAAACCAAGAACTACCTCCTTCCTTGCATGTACCCCAGCCTTGTAACAAATTTTAGTATATACATCCCTCACAAGGTCGTGGCGGAATTTACGTCGAGAGAAGATCAATTGGGAGTGATATAATTGGGAGCATATAATTTCGGCAATGCTGTTTGGCGACCTGGTCGGCACCCTATACTCCTCCCGCTCGGACGTGGCATGCCTAGCTAGACTAAATAAATAAATAAAAAATTATCGATTTTTTTTCCTTTTTTCGTTTCTTTCTTTAGCTGGAGTATCTTATTATTTCTGTTTATCACCATCGCCATTAAAACTCAATCAAAAACTAAAAATACACATAGATGGGTAATATATCAACCTTAAAATCGCACCAAATGTTTATAATTGTAGATGCATTTTACTACAAACTACATCCAAAGGATAGAAATCTTCTACTTAAGTAAAATAAAAGTAAACACTCAACAATGAACACAAGATATACGTGGTTCGGTATGATTACCTACGTCCACGGGGGTGAAAGGGTGAATCTTATTACTTCAAAGTGTTACAAAGGTGTTGCTCTTAGTCGGATTTCCTTACACAAAGAACTTACTTCTCACTTTCTTCTTCTAGGTGTAAGCTCGAGTTACTCTCTCTCTTGAATACAAGTCGCTCTATTTATAGGAAAATTTTCATACAACCAAGTTAGGGTGTTGGTCATGCTACATCTATTCTGCATTTCTGTGATCGGGTCAGCTCATGTCGTCCTTTCTTCTATGCGTATGGTCGATGTGTCTTGATTCCCTCGACTGTCTCTCGTACGAGCCGACCTCTTCGGGTGTTCTCTTGGCACGATGTCGCATGTTTTGTCTGTCGCCTGTCTTGCCTGTCTTGCATGTCGCCTTTATAGTTTGGCCGACGTGACACGTAATTTCTTATCCATTGACCATAGCACCTCGTTTGACCCACCATGTCCTGTCTTGTCAGCTTTGTCAGTAGCCTGGGGTTAAGCCTTGTCCGACAGCTGCAGAACGATCACGCCCGATCCACGTGGTTCCTTAAATCTCGCGCCTACTAACCTTCATTCTATGTTTCGTGTTTCTTCGTTTTTAGGTGCACCAAGGCTTAAGATGTTGCCACCTGGGTCTGTGGATAATTTACACCTACATTTATGCCTCTTCTTTCGCTCGTGTGGGAGACACGAGTGGAATAACGTCATCCCAACTTCCCACGTCCTCGTCCATGCCGCAAATCCCGCCATGCAGTGCCCCACTAACTCCAATTTATTACTTGTAACCGTCGGCGTCGGTTACAAATCTTTTCCTTTAAATAACCCGCTTCTTTTCCTCTTTACCATTTTCTTTCTGTTCTCTGCCGCTGCAACGTTTCTCCAAGATTTCTTCTAAATCTGAAAACCCTTGCTTCCCTGATTTTCTTCCTTCGTCTTCTCTTAATCAGTTGCTTCAGTAGGCGCGGCTACATTCTCGTCGTCCCAGCCTTCTTCACCGATTTCCAGGTTCCGTGTTGTTCGCGTCCATGGCTTCTTCCCTCTCCATGACTGAAAAAAGGTATGTTGATGATGTTTTTTCCTATATTGATGCTTTTCCCCTTGCTTCTCTGTTTTCGTTTGATAGTCCTTCTAAGTACGACGATCGCGCCATAAAATCTATCTTTCCTGATAGTTCTCCCTGTATTTTGTGCAGGTCCGAGAAAAGGGTGAAAGATCTCTCTGATGAAGAGTTCATTGAGAAGTTGAAAGAGAAGTACGATCTTAAAAATTACGAAGTTACCCTGCTCTCGGGCCGAAACAGTCTCTTGAAGAAGTCTGATATGGAGAAGCACGAGCAGTCTGCTAATTGCGTGGTGATCACTTAGGACCAACTGGAGCTAGGCCTTCGTCTTCCTTTGTACAACCCTGATATCCCTTTCTATTATGAGGTCCTCTCCCAGCTCAAGCCTAATCGTTCTTTGGCTCAATGGACTGGCAACACTTTTTGCATTATGGACGAATGGAGAGCTCGCCGAGACGGTCATGGTTCCGACGCCGAGTGGTCGACCTACAAGCCCGAGGATGCTCCAGAATATACTGTTTCAAAATTTCTTATCAACTATTGAGCTGGTACTTCAACCTTAGACGATCTAGCCGGTTTTGCTGCTAGTCCTCATCGGGTCAGAATGATTCCCAAGGATGTTGAGAGGATGATGCTGGATGCTGATCCCCTCAGCCAGGGTTCTAACAGGCGACCTCGCCATTCTAATGACCCAATTTATCCCCGAGTTTCGCTTCTTGTCCGAGGTCCCATTCTACATGGTAGTTTCCCGTCGCCTACTTTTCCCGCTGAGCTCTATCCTTTCTGGGTGGTTAATATCGACAGGGCTGATAAGGTATGCGTCTCCATTTGTTTTCCTTTATTTCTATCTTGCTAGTTTTGACGTTAACTGGTCATTTCAGGGTGAGTCCACCAAGACTATCGGAACTAGGAAAAGAGGTGCTGGCACAAGGGTTGAGGAAGACCAGGGGAAGGTAACAAACACGTTGGTTTTCTTATAAGTACATGTACTTTCCCCTATTTTTTGCCTTCACATGTTCTGACGAGACACCTTGTGCAGAAACACCCTAAGCACAATGATGATGAAGTCGATGAGGCCGACCCCCAACCTCTTAGGAGTAATCCCCTCAGAGGTAAGCAAGTTGTTGAGCCACCGTCGAATAGGGCCCATTCATTGAACTTTCCGATGAAGATGAGCTATTTGGTGAGAATGTCTCGGGTGACACGGGCGATGAGCAGGGTAGGGCGACCAGTAGGAGCCCCAGAAGATGCCCGGCGTAGGGAAGACTGTCATTGCTGAACCGATAACACTTACTCGTGTGCCCCTGATCACTGATGGGTCGTCGTCTAGCGTTGAAACATCCTTCACTGTCTCTGTCCCTATCATGAACTCTTTGGGTGCGCTTACTTCACCCGGTTTTGGAGCGTATAATGATGTAGAGATGTTGAATGCGGTGCCCCTCTACAGCGATATCGCCCAGACTCTTGACACGGTGGTGAGAGACTTGTCTTAGCATGGTGATACCCCACTTCTGATTTCTGTTCTTATCGTCGCTTACAATTTAATCTCGTTTAATTGTGTTAGATCCTGAACCGGGTGCGCTTAGATGCCGCCAATCGTCACAGAAACAGGCAGCTATTGGAATCTCTCCAACTTCAATTGCAGAAAGAGAGGAGTCGCGCGAGTGAGTTGGAGATCAACCTCGCCGATGCTCAAGGTATACTATGGTTTTTGAACCTTAACTTGTGTTGATTGAGTTTATCGTGCCAGTATCCTGAGTCGGGTATCCTTATTCTAGCCGAGGTCTCTAGTATAGGTATAGACGCTGCTTCGGAGTTTAGGATCATGAAGAGAAAATGGGATATTGAAAAGGATTTAGCGGAGAATCTCCGTCGGTGAATGGCAAAAAAATATGACAAAATAGACCGTCAAACCGAGGATATCGCCAAAATTGAGGGCGATCTAGAACGGTATCGTCAGTTTGAGTATGACCCTGCAGAGATAGACAATTTACGAGCTCATTTGGGCTCTTTTCAACGTCTTTCCGAAGAGAAAACTGATATAGCCGCGAGTTTAAAGCAGTGGGTAGACACCCTACAGTTGAAAAATCGAGACCTTTACGAGGATCGCCGGCGGATATTAAGGGATAAAGATGTGGTGGAGCGAGCTAATAGGGATCTGTTGGGCCGAGTTAGTGAACTTGATAAAGTGAGGGGCGATCTGGAATGGAGTAGATCACAACTTTCAGTGCTCCAGGTGTCGAGTAATCGTTTAATGGACGATTGGAGTGAGCATAAGAAGTACTTCCCTAGTAACGAGTTCAATGAGCAATGTTACAACGAGTTAACCATGAAGTTGTCTAAGGCCGAGGATGAATTATCTAAGTATGTAGAGTCGCTTCAGTCAGTATTACCAGCTCTTTCAGGTCTTGCGAGCGACGTGTTGAGGCAGTTTCTTAGGCTGAGATTATTTTTGTAGTTGTGAAATTGGTAAACCATGTTTACTGAATAATCCCGTATTGTTGTGATCTGGAGGTCCAACGGTTGAAGCAGGTCGAGGCCGATTTGGGTTCCAAGCTAGCTGATGCCGAGGGAAACGTTGCTCAGCTTACCCAATAACTTGACGATGAACGCATCGCCCATGCAGATGAGATAGACGAGAAGGTCCAGTCGGGTATTGAGAAGTGGGTGGATAATAAGCGACGCGAGGTCGCCCAGAAGAAGGCCGGCACTGTTCCTCCTAAGGCTTGAAGCTTCTTTTTGTAATGCTGCGTCACTAAGTTGCCCTTTCCATCGGGTTGTAAATCGCTTTGAACACTTCTCTCCTTTTTTACTTCTGACATATCGCTTGTTTGTTTCAATGGGGGTGCTGCGTCGTCGATGTTGTTTGTTTTACTTCCATTAAAATTTTCGTTTCGTATGGTCGCCTGACATTTTCCGCACTTTCTTAATAGACGCATGACGCTATCGACTTTAGATTTTGTTTCATATGTTATGCCTGCAATTATTGTTCACGTAAGTTAGTATTTTTAGCCTTTTCTGTCGAACACACCCAACAAGGAGGGTCATCGGGCCCTATGCCATGTCCTGATTGGGGTATCTCATTACTATCTCTTTGGATTCAGTAGAAGGGTACCAGTCAACCTAGTTCTAGGCCCAATATTCCCGAGTAGTTATCGACATACCAATCTCGAGCAAGTGGACACGACCACCTGCGATGGGAGCGACCTTTCAAATGTAAGTAGGTCACCTAGATGAGAAGACATCGCGTCTTAACAACCTTTGGAACTGGTTTCCAACCACCAGAACCCTTAGGCTACCTTGGCACTTGCACACTGCCACTGCCCCGAGTACGAATATCCAGGCGACTGTAAGGCACCTCGGCACTTCTACACTGGCGTTTCCCCGAGTACGAATACCCATTCGAGTGTAAGTTACCTCGGCACTTCCACACTGGCTTTGCCCCAAGTACGAATGACCATTCGATTGTAAGTCACCTCGGCACTTCCAAAATGGCTTTGCCCCGAGTACGAATGACCATTAGTCGCTCATGCCCTATCTCATACCCCTCATGGTTTCAAAGAGATAGAAGACACGTATGCTTACCGTTTTTCCGTATCGCCCATCAAGGGTGGTAGAGTTTCAAAAACTAGATGTTCCATGGTTTGAGCTCTTTTGTTCCGTCGAGTTGCAGTAGCCGATATGATCCTTCTCCCGCCTTATATTCAATTATATAGGGCTTGCCCCACTTTGGTGCTAGTTTTCCTCCCTTTCTGTCTCGCTCCCAATCAACCAGAAATTTCAACACCTACTGCCCTGGGTTAAATTCTCTTGGTCGAACACGCTTGTTGTATTCTCTCTGTAACCTCCTTTGGTAATTTTTCATTTTCTGTAACGTCATTTCTCGTGTTTCTTCCAGATCGTCGAGTTTAGCCAAAATTAGATCGGACGAGACATTTCGCCTCTAAGATTCTGTCCTTGTGGTAGGGATCATGCCTTCTGTTGGTAGAATTGCCTCAGTTCTGTAGGTAAGCATAAACGGAGAGGATCCCATAGCTTCCCTTTGTGTGGTTCTGTATGCCCATAGGACATTATATAGCTCCTCACACCGATTTCCATATTCCCCGTCCAGTTTCTTTTTCATGTTATCGGCGATAGTCTTATTGGTGATCTCGGCCTGGACATTACTCTGGGGTTAAATCGGGGTAGCCTTGCTCTTCCTAATGTTGTAAGTGTTGAACAGAAGATCGATGTTCTCTCCTTGTAGTTGCTTTCCATTATCAGAGACGATAGCTGCAGGGACCCCGAAACGACAAATGATATGTTCCCAAATAAACTTAAAGACATCTTTGTCTCGGATGTGCCTTAGTGGTGCCACTTCTACCCATTTGGTAAAGTAATCGGTGGCCGCGATCAAATACTTCCTTTGCCCTGTTCCTACATGTAATGGCCCGACAATGTCTATACCCCACTTAGCAAAGGGCCATGGGCTTATAACTGAGTTTAAAGGTACTCCTGGAGCATGTATTTTCTTCCCAAAACGCTGACATTCTTCACAAGCTTTCACCATTCGCTTTGCATCTTCGTTCATGTACATCCAGAAATAGCCCATTATTTTTTCCTTGACCGATAATCTTCTCCCCGAGCTGTGATTTCCGACCGCTCCATAGTGTAGTTCGTGCAAGATTATGTGGCCCTCCTCTTTACTCAAACATCGTAGGAGTGGTCCCAAGTAAGACTTCCTATATAAAATCCCTTCCCTTAATTTGTAGGCGCCCGATTTGCTTTTGATTTTATTTATCTCGGGCCGACCCTTGGGTAGATCGCCTGTCTCCAGGTATTGGTGTATCGGCTTTCTCCAATCGCCTTCTTTGTATCGCTCGTCTGTGTTAATAGACACATCGATCTGTATTTCCAGTGTTTCCGGGATAGATGGGGTGAGGAGTCGCATAACACAGATTCCTTCGATGCTCGGATCTACCAGTTGTGAGGCGATGTATGATAGAGCGTCCGAGTGTCTGTTATCTTTTCGGCAAATGTGGCGGAATTGAATGTTTGGTATTTGGTTGATGTAAAATTGGGCGAGTTCCCAGTACTTTTGCAGCACAGGATCGTGTTTGGCGTATCGGCCCGTGATTTGTCGGATCACCAATTGTGAGTCACTAGTCAAGCGGACCTCGTGTACTCCCATTTCTACAATTATCCGCAAAGCATGGATTACCGCTTCGTACTCGGTGATGTTGTTTGTTGCCTTCAATTCTAGCATGAACGAATGTACCATCTTCCTCCCCTTTGGTGTGGTGAATACTAGCCCGAGGCCTGATCTTTCCTTGTTCGACGCCCCATCGACAAAAACCTCCCATCGTGTAGGAGTATTGGTGGATAATAGATCCCCTAGTTCCTCTTGTTCCTCCATCATCCCAGGTACATCTTCTATCTCGTCCTCATCACTAAGTGGGAAATCTTCCAAGAAATCGGCCACTACCTGTCCTTTGATCGCCGTTCTCGTTTCGTATACCACATCATATTGTTTGATTAAGGCTCCCAATTTAGAAATTCTCCCTGAGTACCCCGCACTGTCTAAGACTGCTTCAATAGGCGACTTAATGAGTACCCGTATACGATGAGCTTGAAAATATGTTCTAAGTTTAGAAGCGGCAACTGCTAGCGTCAGTACCATTTGCTCCATTCTGGTATAGTTTTTCTTGGCCGGACTTAGTGTTTTGCTGGTGAAATATACTGGCTTCTCTACACTCCCCTCCGTCCTCACTAATACTGCACTAATGGCATATGGTGTCGCCCCTAAGTATAGGGTAATAATTTCTGTCGGCTCGGGCCTCTGAAGGACCGGGAGACTAGCTAGGTGTAGTTTGATCTTCTGAAAGGCCTGTTCGCTGGCGTCCGTCCACTGAAATTTTTCTCCCTTCTTCAAAATATCATAAAATATCTTATACTTGTCCGATGATCGTGATACAAATCGCCCCAACGCTACAATACAACCGTTTAGCTTCTGCACATCTTTTACGGTTGCGGGGGATGGCATTTCTAGGACGGCCCTAACCTTCTCGGGATCTGCTTCTATTCCCATGGGGGTGATGATATATCCTAGGAACTTCCCCGATGTAACCCAAAAGTCGCACTTGGCGGGATTAATTTTCATTTTGTGTTTCCTCATCGTCTGAAAAATCTCACGAAGGTCTCGGACGTGATCCTTAGCTCGGCGACTCTTGACCAGCATGTCCTCCACGTAGACTTCTATGGTGTCGTGGATCTTATCTTTGAACATGTCGCCTACTAAACTCTGATAGGTAGCCCCGACATTCCTGAGTCCGAACGTCATCTTGGTATAACAGTATAGTCCCCGAGGTGTGAAGAAGGAAGTATGTTCTTGGTCCTCGGGTGCCAATGGTATTTGGTTGTAGCCCATGTATCCATCCATTAAGGTCATCGCCTCATATCCGACTATTTATTCTACTAGCTGGTCTATGTTGGGGAAGGGGAAGCTGTTCTTCGGGCAGGCCTTGTTCAAGTCACTGAAGTCAATGCATATTCCGACTCCTCCTTTCTTTTTTGGTACCACAACCATGTTGGATATCCACTGTGGGTAATGAGATTTCCTAATTATTCCGGATTCTTGTATCTTTTTCAACTCGACCTCGACTGCCGCCTGTAATTCTGGTGCGATGCGCCTCATTTTTTGTCTAACTGGTTTGAACCTCGGATAAATCTTTAAGTGGTGACAGCATACCTTCGGGTCAATACCCTCCAAATCGCGCACTTCCCAGGCAAATGCATCTAAGTTTTCCCTTAATACCGGCGTGAGCTGACTTGCTTGTTAGGCCGATAACAATGCCCCGATCCTTACTACCTTTGGTTCTTCTATCGTTCCCAAGTTCACTTCTCGAGTCGGCTCAACAATCAAGAAATTTGATTTGTTTTCCCGGAAGAGAGCTGCTTTCTTTGATTGCTATAAAGGGTCTTGCTCTTGGGTCTCATATGCCATGACCACTTGTGAAATCACCTCTTCCAATTCCTTTGCAGTCTTAACTTCCCCGGCTTTATTCTTCTCTCGCTTTTGCCGAGATTGCCGATCCTCATTAATTTTTGCATCAACTTGCATCCATTGCCGTGCTGCCTGGGAGTCACATACAACTTCGTCTATCCCCTTGCGAGTCGGGAACCGTATCCTCTGGTGATATGCCGATGCTACCCCTTTGATCCCAGCAATCCATGGACACCCGATAATCGCTTCATAAGGTGAGGCGACGTTGACCACACAAAAGGTAGTTAGTGTGTCGAGGTAGCCTCCCCCATCCGAAACCCTTAAAGTTACTTCGCCCTTAGGGATAGTTATTGTGCCATTGAAACCGTAAATGCGATACGTTGAGGGGACGAGTATGTCGTCTGCTAGTTTCATTCTTCTGAACGTATCGTAAAATAACACCTCGACTGAGCTTCCGCTGTCCACGAGAATCCTCCTTACTCCCCAATCCTCGATCAATAAGGTGATGACCAACGGATCACTGTGTGCTTGTCCATTTGCTGGGACATACTTAGCCGAGAACGAAATGGGTTGCACCATCCAAGGTTCCATAGGTAGGGCCTTGGCTACGCTAAATATCTCCTTACCATCACGATTCCTTTTATGGATCCTAGAGGTGATTACTGGGCCGAGAGTGTAGCCTTGAATAGCCGAGTGCGAAATGGTGTTCACGAATTGGGTCGTCCTATTGATACGGACTTGATGAACTGGTACATCGGGTGTTGTTGTCGGCCGAGGTGGATGTCGGACAAATTGCCTCAAATATCCATCTCGGATGAGATGCTGAACAATATCTTTTACCTCTCGGCAGTTGTTGGTGGAATGACCCCTATACTGATGGTAGTGAAAGTATTCGGGGTGATCCTTAGTCTCTTGGAATTGGAATCCCCTCGACGCTGGGTAGTTGATATCGTTTATCTTCTCAACTTCCTTAAATACCTCTTCCAGTGGAGCATTCAGGGGGGTATACGATCGGGCTTCCTGTCTCGGCCTCTTCCCTTTAGCCATCCACTCTTTTTTCTCACTGCTTCTCAGGGGAGGATCCGATCTCTTTTCTGGACACCTAATATGATCATCCGGGATCGTTTTAGCTTCAGTACCAACTTCCACACTAGTCTCTTGTACTCCTCTATCTCTTGACTCGGCCAGGATTTCTTCTAGGGCGATGTAGTGTTCTTTCATTTTTCTCATCTCCTTCAAGGTCTTCGGTTTCTCGGAGAACATGGATATCCAGATGGGGTCGGATCTCCCCAATGCATTCTCAAATCCAAAGATGGATTGATCCACTAGTACCTTCCCGATTTCCGTACAAGAGGCCCATTCCGGAACAAGAAAATGACATCGTAATTTGAATTGGATTTCGATGAAACAATATATCAATGAGGGTAAATTTAGTGAGCTCATTTTTAGGGGTAAGTGAGTCAAAACCCTGCTTTATTGAAAAATAGAAGAATAAAGGCCCTTCATTCATTAGGAGTTAGAAAAATCCTCCTATGAAAAAAAAGGGAAAATAAAAAGGGCTGGAATCGACACATTGATTCTTTTTTTGAACCGTAGTATGCATCTCTATTCGTGGTTCTTAAGGGTTCTCCGAACCTCGAGGGTGTTGTGTTCATTCGGCCGAGGTCTCAGTAGGTCTCAAGGAAGGCTTCGACTAGCATCTCATACCCGTTAATCGACCCTGGTGGAAGCGAATAAAACCAATCTCGTGCTTCGCCCTCCAGGCTAGCTGGAAAGAATTTACACATGACTACCGGGTTGTTCTTCCATTAAATCAGTGACATGGAGTACATCTTTAGATGCTCAATCGCATCTCCTGTTCCGTCGAATCTAGAAGGAAATGCAGGTATAGTACACTTTGGTGGGAACAACATTTGCTCAAGTTCTTGAGAAAAAGGTGTCTTCTCGGCTTCACTCATAATCTCAGCTAACTTGTTATCTTCACTTCCGCCCGAGAGTTCCTTTATTTTTGCCTCTAATTCCTTGAGCTTGGATTCTGTTGTTCGATCCTGTCGTCCGTTCCTTTCTCGCCTTTCCTCGTCAGTGAACGAGTCCTCGGGTGGCCCATACCTTCGTGTGGGGGGTACTGGAGGCGATGGTGGTTGACCCGATCGACCAGACTGATTAGGGTTGCTCGGCCCCATCATAGGTGGTGAGTGACCTGATTGTCCATGATAACTCGATGTTCCTCGGCTGGACGACCCTCTTGATCTGGTCCGCTGATTCCTCAACTGGTAGTTCTCATACTCCAAGGATAAATTCCGTTGTCGGAGCTCACTTAGTGCCGTTTCTTGTCTCCTTTGACTCTCCAAAATGGCCAACAGTGTCGGGTCCGTGATTTCATGACTAGAGTGTCCATTTGGATGGTGCGGGCAGGGCTGTAATGGATGGTATCGAAGTGGGTGGTGGGGGAAGTATCGGGCCGGTTACATGGCCGACCGCGTGAACAGGCGTTGGGCCGATGTTGCTAGCTGCTCCTCGCCCTAGCTGAATCTTCCTGAGACGCTCTTGCTCTCTTCCTAAGGCCTCCTGGTACTCAACTTGCTGTCTCACCCTTTGTCTCTGGGATTGTGCTGCAAGCGCTTCCTCATCGTCATCGGTATCCGAAGATGTGAGTCCGTCAATTTGGTCGACCCTTCTCTGGGTCAATATTACTTGGTCCAAGGGTAGGGTGTTATCGTCTCGCCCCAGATCTACCTCCTCGTCCAAAGTCGGCATGCCTCGTGCAGCTGCATGAGATTCCTCGGGCGGTGGTTGTCGACTGTCATCTTTCCTCGTCCTCGTTACCCCTGCCTGCATGCGTCTGCTAGCTACTGTACGATTCCTCAACATCCTTATCGTCCCTGAAGTGCTAGCCATCGGGTACGTCGGGTGGTAAGCCGAGTATCGCCCGTCCGTCCACGGGGGTGAAAGGGTGAATCTTATTACTTCAAAGTGTTACAAAGGTGTTGCTTTTAGTCGGATTTCCTTACACAAAGAACTTACTTCTCACTTTCTTCTTCTAGGTGTAAGATCGAGTTACTCTCTCTCCCTCTCTCAAGATTTCAACCTCTCTCTCTCTTGAATACAAGTCGTTCTATTTATGTGAAAGTTTCATACAACCAATTTAGGGTATTGGTCATGCTACATCTATTCTGCAGTTCTGTGATCGGTTCAGCTCATGTCGTCCTTTCTTCTATGCGTATGGCCGATGTGTCTTGATTCCCTCGCCTGTCTCTCGTCCGAGCCGACCTCTTCGAGTGTTTTCTTGGCACGATGTCGCCTGTCTTGCCTGTCTTGCATGTCGCCTTTATAGTTTGGGCGACGTGACACGTAATTTCTTATGCATTGACCATAACACCTCGTTTGACCCACCATGTCCTGTCTTGTCAGCTTTGTCAGTAGCCTGGGGTTAAGTCTTGTGCGACAGCTGCAGAACGATCACGCCCGATCCACGTGGTTCCTTAAATATCGCGCCTACTAACCTTCATTCTATGCTTCGCGTTTCTTCGTTTTTAGGTGCACCAAGGCTTAAGATGTTGCCACCTGGGTATGTGGATAATTTACACCTACAATAATCATATACTATTACCATTTATTTTGCTCAAAATACATTCAGCTCAAAATCCCTAAATTAAAATTCTTTCCCATTGATAATGTAAAAAGAAACAAAAGGGGCAAACTCAGTACTAAAATCAATCCACTTTATCTTGATCAACAACAACTTTATGATCTAACAATGATTCATATCTTTATCAGGCTTGAAGTTATTAGTAATACACTTTGATGGACTAACACCAACAATAACAGTAGATCTAGAGTGATTTCATATCTCTTTAGTTCTCCCATCTATTCTCATCAGGATAAATCTATCCTGCAAATCGAGTATTTCGTCACAATCAGAAATCAGAAAAGAATCACAAATTATTGATTGATTGATTTACTCTTTAGTTGTTATTGAAACCTCTATTTTCGTCACATGATTTAAAGCCCTTCATGCTTCTAAGTTCCATATGGGGAAAAGATTTGAAGGAAGAGAGGAAGAAAACAAAAGAGAAGCCTAAAAGAATAAAATAAAAAATAAAAAATCCCTATGAGAGAAGGAGTTCCACGTGAATTGTTAGATTTTATTTTTGGAATTATTACACCTCAGTGTGACACGTCAGACCGGGAGGAGAAGAGGGCGCAGAACGGGGATTCAAATAGCATTAATATAATTTGGTTTTTATTTAATTATATACTCGTTATTATGGTTTAGGTTTAATAGATGGAAGGGTAATTTAGATATTTGATCTATCGTAGGACACCCCTAAACAAGCCCTTAGTTATTTGGGTATCCTTGAAAAGTCCCTCTATTGGTTTTAACACCCCTATATGTGGATTTGTTTGTTGGTATTCGGTATCTACATAGTCAGTATCTTCTTTGCATGTCCACTTACCAAGTTTGTATCCAATTCTTCATTTTTGCATGCTTTATCAATTAATTATTTATGGCATATGATTTTCATGTGTCAGTAATTTTCTTAGGTGTTGCTAGGATACTTATTTAAGTGACAACAGCAACTAAGAAAAAATAATTAAGCTAAATTATGTCGACTAAATACATCCAATGTACTAGTAATACCATTGAAATGTCAGAGAAAATTGAAATTGAAGTAAAAAAGATTTAATTGGAGATGAAGAATGTATTTTCTATGAGATGCCTACTCTATCCCACAACTTTTTTTTGGCTTGTCAAGAAAACAAAGGTAAAGCGGTTTTGTGTAGTCCTACAAATATACCATTATATTCATATATTTAATCCTGGTTTTTAATTTCTCTTAGATCAAATACTTACGGCACTATTTTCTTTTAGCTTAAAATGAAAAAATAAAAATAATATAAAAGCTTTTAAATAAATATTGGTAGTATGTTATTTACCTAAAGGACGGGCATTTGGAATTGGGAATTACAACTTCAGTTTTTTCTCGAAAGTTCAAATTATATGAAACAATATAGCAAACGATTTTGCTCTTTGGAGAAGAAATTGCATAATGCCACAATTTTAAAGGATGGTTTTGCCTAGTGGCTGATTCAGGTCAGGACGGAGTTGTCCTCCCTAAAATCCTCACATTACAAATTAAGTCTTAGTTTTTCAGGTATTTTACAGATTTGTCACCCTTAGATTTAAAAATAAAACAGTTTTATGAGTTTAGATGTTGCGTGAGTCTTACAAAATGTAAGTATTAGGTGTGGCTAGTATTAAAATTTTCTTGTAAGTATCAAATTATCCGGGGATATACTTAGTAACAAAAACATCTAAAAAAATTCGGACGACTTTCGACCACATTTTTGAGTGATAACATTTTTTACCATACGGATTTACCGTCAATGCGAAAGTTTAAAAGTGCTTGCTCATTTCTCAAATCTCACTCTCATGAGTCTCCTCTACGTTTTTTTTGGTATTTT